>VNJO01006915.1:0-26702 GCA_008042535.1 Drosophila tani | reverse complement strand
TTTCTGACCGTTTAAAAGCTATGGGAAAGATCCAAAAGTAAAAAAAAAAATTATTTTCACAAAAAAACGCTCATTTCATACCGGTATACCTGGTATTAATTTACCAAGGAACTGATTTCATTTCGAATCCAAATCAATGCTTTAAATGTACTTTGCCCTCTTGGTTGTCTTCATCCCAGCGGAAGCTACGGGAATCGTCCTGATTCTGGTGGATCAGCCTACCTATAAGGGTTTTCCAAGAGTCCCCATGGAAGACTAGAAGACGCAGGCGGAAGTCTGAAACCGGCCGGGATGTATGTGACAAACGGACGGAGGAAAGATCGTGCCCAGCAAGTACCGGACCGCCCACATGAGCTTGCTGCTGGCACAGGACGATATGATATGCGACTATAAAAAAGAAAGCAAATATTAAATGAGAACTTTTAACACAAGTATTACCTGTATTGGTGTTTCTTTCTATCCACGATAAACTGGAATAAGGTGATTGGGATAGCCTGTATTTAAGTTAATACTTGCTTTTCATGGGATATAGGTTATTTATTTTATTATACCCTTGCAGAGGATATTATAATTTTGCCATGATATTTGCAACGCAGTGAAGGAGGCATCTCTGACCCCATAAAGTATACATATTCTTGATCAGCATCACCAGCCGAGTCGATCTACCCATTGAGAGGCTATCAATAATGGTCTGTAATAAGAATTGGGGTTTAAGCTGTCATAGTAACAATAGGGCAAATATGTGATATTTTCGCTATTTTTGAAGATATTGGGCTCAAATTAAATATGGATTGATATGATAAGTATATTACAGCTATACATTTTAATTTTATGAAAATCGGATCGCTATTTATATAGCTGATATTGGAATGATCGAAACAAATTAAAATTTCTCTGTTTCTCAACGTATTTGTATAAATTTAGAGATATAGCTGTTTTTTACGGTTTTAACTTCATTAAGATCGGACAATTATATCATATAGCTGCCATAGAAGCGAACGGTCGATTTGTATAAAAATGTAAAATTATACATGTAAAATGTAAAATGTGTAGGTAAATGTTATACATATTTACAATTTTACCAAAATGGGTCGATATTTAATGATCCAATGACAGACTGCAAGGGTATACAAACTTCGGCTTACCGAAGTTAGCTTTCTTTCTTGTTTTTATATCATTTCATGCTGAAAAGTAGTAATTTTCTTATTTTTAGTATTGTATTTTTCCACACTGAAGAAGGGGCGCCACCTATGTGTGAAATAGAAATGCTGTGTAAGGTAGATGTAGAAGTCAAAGTATCAAAACAACTCTGTGGTTTTGTTAATCAGCGCTAGGTGGCGCTCGTATTGTATGTAAAAACCATTCTATAGAAATTTAAAAAAAAAAATAAGAAATAACTTTTATTTTAAATTAAAAATTAAAAATAGCATAACATAACAATCAAATTATTAAAAATAGTTTAAAACTTTTACCTACATGTACTGTGTATATATTATTTATATATCGTATTAACTTAAAATTCCATCTCGCCAATTCGGTATCTTCATCAGAAGATACCGATTTATTGTCATTAAACATGTAAATCATGTAAATTGAATTATTATATTTGAACTCAACGATGAATAGATCTTTATGCTCATACTACTCAAACATGTTTATAACTTAATGAATAAATATACAAACCGTGCCCTTTATTGTCATGGCCTGCATCCATAAACTCTCTAAAACAAGTCAAATTTGTTCCTTTGTAATACAATAGCAGCATTTTATTAAATAATTTTTGAATTGTGTAGTATTTTAATATCTATAATACGTAATTTCTCAATCACAAGAGAGATTAAATATATATATATGTATAGGATATACTTAGACTGTTCGTGACTTGTAAATGGCTAGCTAAATGAAAGGAGAACTTATGTCGATTAATGCGCGGTGTAAGTGATGATTTGCAATTGTACAACCTAGATTTAATTACAAACTAAATTAACAGTTCTAAATTATATCTAGTTTTGGTATTTGTACAAAAGATACGGCCCCTCCGAGAACATGGGGAAATTATACTAATTGAAGGTCCGTCGTGATAACGGAAAAGTATATGGAAGTGGTGGTGGTAATGGCAATGCTGTTATAGCTTAGGGCGATCTAACGTGTGGAAATATACAAAAGCTAACTATGTACATTAGGAGAAGTCCATCCAACTGTCTCAATTATTGCGTCTGTGTCTCGGCGGATCTCTTGGAGACCGCGTCACTCGTAGCTTCCGTTGGTTGCTCCTTGGGCGCCGGCATCAGTTCTCCAACGGCCAACTTGTTGGGCAGTGCATCCGGCGTATTTATAATGCCGTACGGCCTCAGATGGTAGATCAGATAGTCCAGAACGTACATTTGATTCGGGGAGACGTAATGGAAGGATATGGCATTGTCCGAGCAGCAGTCCAGCCCCTGAAATAAAGGGATAACCAGTAAGTAATACTTCCTTTTCCATATTTTTCTGCACTCACCTCATCTGTCTTGTAGAAGATGTACTGCCAGTACCAGAACTTCTTGTCCGTATGCGCGGGAATCAGATGGTGCTCTGGGACGAACGGAAAGAAGCGACCCCGTCCGTTCGCATCCCGGGAATCCCCCGCTAGAACCTTGACATTCTGCAGGCACTTGCCGATCTCCACGTCCTCGGCGCCCGTGTTCTCCGCCTTGCACAGCTTGGGATTGGGCAGCGCTTCGACCACAAAGCGACGCACTGCCTCCCGGCTGAGGACATACCCGGCACCGCCGGACATGTAGCCCTGCTTCACGTACGGCTTGAACTTGCAGCCGAAGTAGACGGGGGTCTCGGGATTGTACGGATACAACATGTAGCGCATGTTCTCCACTATCGTGTAGGTGTCGTCGTCGGCCTTTAGGAACCAGTCGGCGTCATTGATATGGTGCTCGTAGATGTACTTGTACGCCTCCTTCGTCTTGCCCCATAGGTTGTTGCGACCTTCGCCCACTGGCAACGCCACTGCGTCCAGTTCATCGTCCTTGGCCGAGCTCATGAAGATCAGCTTGTTGCAGCGCTTTCCCCAGGTGCGCTTCACGTGCCGTGCCTTCTTCTGGTGGTTGCTCGGATTGGTCATGATCCAGCACAGCACTCGTACTTCGCCGTAGAGCTTCTCCGCAATGGTGGAGTTCTCATGGGCGTGCTCATGGGTACCCACATCCTGCTCCGGCCCCGTCAGCTCCATCATGTCGTGACTGTGGTGGGCATCGTTCACGTCGCCATGCCGGTGGCCATCGTAGGGCATGAATTCGCTACGTTCCGGAGTGGAGGAATACACGAATAGCTCCGCCAGGCAGAAGCCCACCACCAGGCCCACAATAAGCGACACAAACGATCGTTTATTTGAACGTCCTGTGGGGAGAAATAAGGAATTTATTTAAATTAAATGTTTTAAGCTTACATAAATCTTATTATCTGAAAACATGTTTATATTAAGAAACTTAGACTTGGATACATTTAAAATATACCATTAAAATAGGCCACATAAATAAATAGGTTTTAAAAAAGCGTAACTCAGAAACTGTATCCAATCAAATTTAAGCTATAATAAATTGTAAATAATGTTTATAATTAAAAAGAATTCGTTCTAAATCAATTTCTGCAACTATAAAAAAGCCGTCATAATAAATTGAGCATTTGTGGATAGCAAGGGAAAATCAATGCTTTAAAATAATTAATTTTCCATTAATTTATTTTCGAGGGCTCAATTTATTATGACAGCTACTAAAATTGCTCCACTTATTTTGCTATTTATTTGACCTAAGATTAATTATATCCAACGACAGCTTAATGTTTGCAGTATAACTTTTCCCATTATTCTTCACCATAGACTTCTTACTCACCTTCATTAAGTATGGACCTTCCTAGCAGACTATTGGCAGTCATTTGGCCTTATTATAGGGTTAACTCTCGCAGGGATGGAAGGAACTTTTGGTTGAGAGTTGGCTGAGCTCCACTTTGGGGGGGTGGGACCTGGACCTGGACCTGCAGCTTCTTTGGTTGAGTTTCTTTAAAGCGGGGACTTCCACTCTGGTTTCGCCTTACATCTTCTGCAAGGCAAGATAATAGGTACTCCCTTAGTGGTGCATGTTTCGACTGCGGTTTCTGGTGTGCATCTGCTCACGTCAGACACTCGGTCACTAGTGTCAAAACTATCTGAAAATTGTGCTGGTTCTGCTCGGTTTGGTTCGCCTCCGCTCGGCTGGGCCGAACTGTGCTAATCTCATGCAAAACGTGACAATAGCTGCTGTTCGGAGCTGCATTCTCCGGCTGCGCGTTGCTGATAAATATTTATTTATTTTTCAAAAACATTTTGGTTTCTTTCTTATTTGCTCTTTTTAATTTTGCACGTGTCTGCGTGTGTGTTCTCCCGGTTTGGCGAGCTTCCCTTCCGAGATAACTGCAATACAGAAATACGCTTTATGGCATACGTAAACATCATCGCCGACCAGCCGAGTGTCTGCAACTAGAATCGCTATTTTCGAGCTTGTGTCGTAAAACTAACAGACAACATAAAGATCCTCTAAACAATCCGCTTGTTTTGCATGCGAAGAGCAAATAGAAAAGCAATTACACTTTTGACACTATAATAAAGATAATTCTGTTCGGTTTAAGGCATTGTTTAGTTGGGAACTAGCGAGGCGAGTTTTCAACAAATCAAACACAATTCGGGGCCGTTGAACTGATAGAACACTTGCATAATTAGTGCTAATCAATTAGGTATACTTATAGTAATAACGGATTTGTATTTATTTGCACTAACCAAACCCTATTAGCCAAATTTAAAGATATTATGTAAAATAAAAAAACAACACCTTTAAATTGACACTATTGGTTAAAGATTAACACCTATAAAAGACCAAGATTACACTTCCCTATATGTATTTACTTATGCTTAGTTTTGTAGATAATGTTTTTGGTTAAACTAATTACTTCTCTAGACTTGAAAGCTCAACCATTGTTCGTGTTCATTTCCCTCTTATAAGCTACCACCGATCGTTCAACTCGTCACATTTTGTTAGAATAATTAAATCTTTGTTTTGCGCAAACCAAACTCTTTGTTTCGGAGCGTCTTTAGTCATTGTTTAGCAAATCGTTTGTTTAGCACTCACTTATCAACTTTATTTGCATCGATGAAACAACATTAACTTTGGTAGTAATAGCATCCAGAGTGCAAAACAGCTGCGACAACCGATCGTGGCTTTTGCAAATCAGACCTGGCTGGAGTTCTGAACCCGGACAAGACGACACCTTGTCAAGAAATGCAGTCAGACTGCCAAATAGCTGAGTTTTTGAAGCAAAATGCAGCCAGTTCTGTTGTTTCTGTTCTTTTGTTTCTTGCAGTTGTTCCGACCATACAGAGATAAACAAAAGCAAAAACACCCATCAATATTTAGAACCCTGCCGCATTTCGATAATTATGGGTCCCTACATTATATTATTGGGTTTCCGGTGATTCACGTTGGTTTGCCACTCCTCATTTGCCGGGCTTATCACTGAGCCTCTATTCAAACTTATCTGCAGCAAGCAATTACTCTTTATCATGACTTGCCCATAAGTTTCCGATTGCCTGGCCGGGTTTTAATCATATTTTGTGGGTCAACTTCTGTCGGCGTGATTAGTTTTTCGTACTGTCCATTATTGATGCATTAGGAGACTCTTGATTTTTAGACAGGCCACTTTTCCATGCTCAAAGTGGTTTCTTGGTAAACAGATAAGGTTATCAACAAGATAAGAAAACAATTTAGTTAGTTAACTTTCAGGTTTTTTTCTATCAATTATTAACTGCATTTTAATCACAAAAGTCGATATCAGAAAAAACATTTTAATTGTTTGCGACTCACAAAGGGAAAAGAGAGTTTATAAAAATTAATATAAATTGTGAGGGAGTATTTCCGTGTTTTGATTGTAATACCTCTGCTATAAGGTACTTTCAGTTCCCTTTATTCCCAGAGACCACTGTAGGTTCTGGCATTTCAAGCATTGTAGTAGTTTTTGTTTGAGCAGCTGGCCCATCTTTACGTCATAGATATCTCAATGGCGGGTAAACTCGAATTACAGACGCGCATACAGCTCACTTTTAATTCAGTTATCAAAGTGAGAAGTGCGATAATAAAATGATACCATCAAAGATACAGGTGCCCTGGTCCTCCAATAAAGGTCTTGAAAGTGCCCCACTTATTTAAAAAACAAGTTTAATAAGGCCCTCATATTTCAGTGTCACTAGGTCAACTTATTTTGACATTTCTCCTGGGATTAATTGTGTTTTTTGTCTTGGCTGAACTCGTGTCCATTCCCCTGCGCATCGATGACTTCGATACCTTCCGATATAAGAATAAGGATGCTCCATTGGCAGGTCAAGGACTTGGACAATCCGAGATGAAAGCCTGAACGAGCTGCGTTTAAGGAATGTTCTCAATTGGCATTCGTGAGTAGTCAAATCCCACATGTGGGGGCAAGTCGTACCTAAATGTTTGCCCGACTTGCTTGGCAATTTTCAATTGCATTTGTAATTGCAAATTAATTAAATTTAGGCATGCCCAACCTGAGAGACCTCCAGCGCCGTTCCAATTCAGCGTGCAATTGCAATTAAACGCAATTTAACAGCATATTTGCCTATCATTGTTGCCGACTGGAGAATTTCGACTGCAAGCTGGAAGCTCGATTTGCGTACGGGAAATCCAAACAAAGATGCACAATCTGAAGCAAATATTTTACATACAGATAGTCTAATTTTAGACCCATTGCCATCGTAAAATTATTCACATGCACTGCAGCTGCCAATTGAAAAATTTGCAGGTGAACAAAAAAAGAAAATTATGTAATTATATATTTATTTCGCAGCACGAATATGAACTCATTTGCCAACGTGCCTATAATTCATAGCACTTTTTTATACTACTACATATTTGCTATCTATCGAGATTAGTTTTATTTATGGAATTACGCTATCATGTCGTTATCATTGAAAATTAAGTTATTATTATGGTGCTAGAGGTGATGAGAAGACACTACTCTAAACTTTACGCCTTAAATACGCAATGCTTAAGTACGCCTTGCTGAGATAAGTTTTTATAACACTTTTTTATGACTGGAGTAACTCAAGTTTATGTTTAAGGTTTTTCGTTATGTTCGCTTGAAAAAGATAGCAAAATTTAAAAAAAAAACAGCAAGCGTTCATTCTCTTTGCCTTAGACCTTGTAGCGGTCAATAAATGATTTAAAATTATTATAATAAATGTATCTTCTTAGACAAAAAGAATAAAATAAAAAAACAAAGTATTTTTCTTGTGATTTATGCGAATCTGTCATGAAAAGTTTCTATTTAAAGATATTATTTCTGCAGCTTGAACACTTGAATACATTTTTCGCTTTCAATTGAGTTTTTATTCAAAAATTCCTCTATAACATATTAAATTAATTTATTTTCTATTTTTAAAAACCCTTTCGGTTTCAGCCCCAATGGATACTGAAGCATCTGTTTGTTAAAAGGTCGTTAAAATAAATGTATTATTATTATGTCATTCAGTTAATAGAATTGCTATTATTGCCGCCCTACACTCAGCTCACATTAGCGTGACAGTCCACTCATTCACTGCAGTCCGAACAAAAACCGAGACCAAACCAATAGCCCAACCAGAAAGCAAACCAATTGTCAAATTGTTTTGTTGGGCCTCTGTTCATCTGCGGGCAATAAAATCAGCCACGCTCTGCGATCCCGCGAATATTTCAATTTCAGTATTGTTTTATTTTTGGAGTGGTGAATACACAATATACTTTATTCGAAATGAATCTGCCTTATGCGGCCCATTTTAGTTGACTTCACTTTCAGCGGCTTCCCTTTCAGATAAACAATAAAGCAGCCACAATAGTTGGTCGCTGGTTATCAATGTGGAACTGTTACTGCTGGTAATTGTTATCGGGCACAAAAAAGAAATATGGCTTGCATCCGTTTCAGAAACTCTGTTGTTTTTTATTCAATCAGTTGCTGTTCACATATGTATTTATCACATATCAAAAACCCATGTCGATGACTAATTATGGGAGGCAAGATTGTACAATGTTTGCAATTATAAATCAACTTTAACAAATCATGAAATACTGGTAGCTGGCAAGCATATCTCTTTTACAGAACACAATAATCTATGAACTATAAATTTCAAATTTCAGCTTTTAACTAAATAAAGTAGTGTCAATACATATTTACGAAGATATTTATTATAGAGATTATTTAAGTATAAGAGTGCTTTTTCCTGACTCGAGGTCTAGTTTATACCGCCGAGTTCCCGAACTTACCAGAGCGCGGATTTGTTCCCTTTCTCAGGTGTTTAACATTTTTAAAATTACGCAAACTGTAGTCACAAACTTAATATACAACTCAATTATATTGAATACGGGGGCAAACGTGCACAGAATTATTAGATTAACTGAAAATTAATTTCTTTTGTAGTTTGGTCTACTTAATTGACAGTTAGCTGAGCTAAAAGCTTTGCCTGAAACCTGTTGTATACTGCTTAAATTAAGAATCAACGCGTTTGTAAGTCAAACATTTATATAAACGACACTGACAAAGGTCGTTTTAGGATCTAAATAAAAACAGTTTAGTTCGCCGCTGATTGATAAATAGAAGTCTTTTCAGCTATTTCCAACGTCAAATGTCTGCATTGGAAGCTGGTTTAAGTTCGTGGGGTCATTTCATTCATATACAAATTTTCGACGTAACGAACGAAATGACCTAAATAAATGTTGGATGGCCCGAGATTCTTTTTCAGGTCTCTAAAGTGCAATAATAAAGTATTTAGTAAGATCTTTTTAATGTACTTTTAAATCTTGAAGTGATCAAGATTCTTGGCACCCCCTCAGATTTACAGTTGCACTTGAGAAATCCTCCCCTTTTGGAAATAATTCAGCACGATTCACTCGCTAAGCTGTCATTTTCAAGTACTCTGTTAATAAGTACGTTGATAATGATTACAGCGGAGATGACGGGGTCAAGTGGATCGACTACGTAATACTCTACTTGTGTACACTGAAGATTAACGATTATTTGTCTGGAGTTCTTTTTCAGTTTCCCCATTTTGCGATTAATAGAATCTTATCTTAAAAAATCTGGGGCGCTAAAGGTTTATAAAACTAACTTACAAAATGTGTTAAAGGAAAAACAAAATTGAGATATCTATTTTTGCCATAAGCGTTTTATTGCAAACTTTTAGACACATTTTAAAGTGATTTCAAACCCCGGTATTGCAGGGATGACACTAAAATCGTTGTGAATAATTAATTTTATCCCTAAAAGTATGCAATATTGTGTTGCATACTTTTACAGATATTTTCAAATGATTTCAAATATTTCGAGAGTTTGCAGAGGAAAAAAACACTATCAAACGTGGTGGCATACTATTTAAGCTACTGCTTGGGGCCAATAGTATAATAATAGCATGTTCAAGTATATAACAATACTATGAGCAACTAAACCAGTTCTGTGATCTTATTAAATTTGTTTATGTGGATCGAAGTTGAAAAATAAATTGTTAGATTTTACACTGGAATCTAAAGCTCTTCAGGTTAATGAGATCTCCGTGAGAGACAACAACCACTTCCAATCCCCAAAAATGTCATGCCCCACTGCATACCCTTTTTCGGCGGACAGATACCACAGCAGACAGACCAGAAGTCTGGAGCCCGGACACTCGCTGCTGTTATCAGTGCCGCTGCAGTTGAACGGCCAATCGGGGGTTGTAATCTGCATACAAATTAAGCACAACAATAACAACTACAGAGGGTAATCAGAGAGGCGTCAGGCAATCACATGTGCAGCACCCGTTCAGAGAGCGGCGGAAAGAGCGGGCACGCAGTGCAGGAGAGATGCCCTCGTGGAATTGGAACCACAAATAAATTAAAGTAAATGCAGTTCGGCTGCAGACAATTCACCCCTGGAGTGCAGAGGCGGTGGGCGGGGACAGGGGGTGACACCGAGCACATAACGCGACAGCCAAGAACGGAAATGACAACTGAAGAGAGCCAGAGAGCGAGCGAAGATGGCAAAGGAGAGGGAAAGGGCAGCTGTTTGGGGGGATGTCAGCATATTAAAAATTACAACAACCACCAGGATAAGGCATAACGAATATAGATCACGCTCACCGGTCCTAAAATATTAAATTCCATATTCTGTAGTCTTGAATGTTGGTTTTGAATTTTACATAAATGTATCTTAATATACATAAATATATTGTCACACAATAAAAGTATTATAATATAGGTAATAAATTCCTAATTAAATCATGTATTTATACTTGTCACTGTGTTTAAAAAATATATTCTGTATTGTAATATTTATTTTAAGAAAAAACATCAAATATTTTTCAAAACAAGTAGAAATTGACACATTTTTATAGTTTAATGAAAAGTAAACAAGTGATCTTTTTTGATACCCCTACATTTTACTGATCATTATACGAGTACACGGTCGATTAGTTTTTTTTTTTATTTTTAAGATTTAAGAATAATAGTTATCTGACCTCCACTATACATATGTATGTTTTATTAAAAAGTTCTTACACTTGACAACATTAAATATTCATTCAACAAAAGTGCATTCATAGTTAATATAACCGATTAAGGTTAAGAGTACCGCGCACTACACGGAGAGTTTTCTCTCCTTTAAGTTATTTTTGCTCATCCTTTGTTTCCGGTTTATTTTAGCATTAAATTATCGCGAATGTATAGTGTTTTTCGAGACTTCTAAACACCTTCGCTTAAACAAATTCTGCTGGGATTATTTTAAGGAGAGGTTCCTTGAGATCCCTTAAGCTGTCCGAAAGCATGTGCCTCCGCACTGTAGCGAAAAAAACTGGTTTTGGTTAGAAGCGAAAATTAACGTTTTATGTTTTCTGATGCCACACATTTAGACCGAATTGGATGGAATCGCTGAAAGGACCGCGTATCTCTGATTCATCACATTCCACTTCACCGTTGAAACCACGGCGTTGTTACAGTTTACAATGCGCAATTGTTTTTATTGTCAATCTCTGCCTTCCTTCCCTAGCTTTTCTCGCGTTGCTCTTGCACTTAATTTTTCGTTATTCGTTTTCGTTGCGTTTTTGTTTTGACACACAAAATGAAATTTATGCTGACCAAATTATTTTGCGTTTCGTTTAAATTACTGAGCGTTTCACTGAAGTGGAAAGAGTGAACTGCAGCTGCCGCGGCCCTTACTTACAAATTGATTTTTTGCACAATTTCTCACATGTTTTCCAATCGCAGGACGCTTCGCCGACACCGATTTGCGCTTTCAATTCTGACGACACTCACGTTACGCTTTGCCAGATAATTGCTCGGCGTCTCATTCGTGCGGTGGAAATTCGTTAATCGAAATATTTAATTAAACTTATTTTCCTCCCCGTCGCCAGCCAACGAGCACAGAACTAAACATGAGCGAACGCGACGAGTTGAAAAAAAAAACTGCCGCGAAATTCTATAGCTGAGCAGGAACTCGAAAGCGAACGAACGAAGAGAGTGTCGAGCATTAAGAGAGCGCACGCGTGAGAGGGAGAATTGCCGGCAAGAATTGCGCTTAAGAGAGCCGCTGATAAAACGGCTGAATGGGAAATGACTATTAATAAATATTTTTGATAAGTAGAAGAGATCACTAAGGAAATTCGTATATGTACATATGTACGTACTAAATTAGAAGAAATACAAGTGTTTAATGTTTTATATTTCCTTCGATTTTTTATTGCCTCTTTTTGGCCCAAGCAGGCAACTTGCAGCAGCAGAAAACAGCTGTTGAGAACTGTTGTCTAGGTTAAGGGGTTGTCTTTGGGGTGGAAAACTCACCGTTAGCGTTCTCTTAAAATTGTAAAGTGCTCTCTTTTACAGAAATTTTGAGCGCGTTCCATTTTTTAGGTTTACCGACTGTTTTAAATCAAATTTTTATTTTACCTTTTACATACGTTCAAAAATTCTGAACCCAACGGGTATAATATTGTTTTCCTAAAATTTACGTACCGGGTATCTCACAGCCGGAAACACTCTGCTGTAGCTTTCTTATTTATTTTTAATGACGCTGTTTAAACCAATGCTGAATCTCTTATCAAACTGTACCAGTTGCAAAATAAATATTTAAATATTTTGTAAAAAAATTTGATCTTATCCTATCTATGGATGTAAATACATACATACATACAAACAAATTTATATATTTATTTAAGATAATATTGATTAAAATTACTGCTTTGAAATACTCAATAAGCTTTTTCGAATTTCTTCTAACCCATTACAGTTTCTGTATTAATTTCAAATAGCTACTTGTATCTCAGAACTTATACCTCTTTCTCCTAAAAGAACAAATTCTTAAACAAATTAGTGATTTATTACGTGTACAAAGCCAGAAAGTCCTAATAGTTTTAGTTTGCTAACGAAATATTTGAGAAATTTAGTACCGATCGACTTTGGCAGTAGTGAGCTTTATCAAATAACGGTTTGCTATCGATCTTTTATGATAAGATATTGCATACATTCATATGTACATACAGTACGCTCTTGTGTACAAATATGATAAGAAAAGTTTGCAAAGTCAATTAGTCAGATATGGGGCTCACAATGTTCTTCAATAAACGTGGAGATGTTTTCACACCTCGACATGACGTTGAAATGTGCTCCAAAGGTGCATTGCCGCAATAAGCATTAAAAACGATCTGAATACATTTATTTTGATTTTAAAAGTGTGTATTAAAAATACAAATCTATTCATGTATGTTTCCAGAATTCATTGATTTAAAAAAGAGTTGTACGATACTAAAAGCAACACTTAAACAGCAGCTCGGAACCAGGATAATTAATTAATTATCAATATTGATAATTAGGATACCATAAAAAAAGCTGTACAATTATAAAATGAGTTGTTAAGGAAGAATTAATCTATGAAAAGCAGATATCTAGGTTCTATATCAGCCTCTTAATCCTCTTTAATTAACATAACAATGTCCTCGAACGGGTTAATTTTTTTTATTAATAGGAAATCAGTTAAATTTTGTGTGTGTGTAAATTTACACTGTACACCAATTTACTTTACACAGTAAAATAAAGATTAGTTAGGACAGCAACCTATTTCTTGGGCGCGATCGTTTGTCGTTCCAGTGTGACCAGTTGCTCGAGAGTTCCAGATCCAGTCACTTTTCACCGTTATTTATTTAAAAAATTACCTTTGACTGCGCGTCTGAGTTCAATGATTTGAGTACAATTTCATCACAATTTTCTTAAATAAGATACAAAATTGGAGAAAATTATTAATCAATTTATATATAATCGAATTGCTGATTAATTATGCTGCTAAAGTTGGAGGAACTGGAGTCATTCTAATATAGTTTACTTTAAAAAAAGTAATTTAAGATTACAAAAGCGGTGTAAGCAATGTCTTGCATGATTCTATAGTTTTTAATTGTAAGTCTATTTTGACTAAATTTCCCCTTTGTTTGGGGACAAGCTCATACGGTGGCTAATGTGCCTTTTTCCCTTTCCATCTAACCCACAATAAAACATTATATTTTTGTGTACTTTTATTTATTATACTTATTTATGTATTTGCTTTATTACACTTATTTCCGTTTAGCCTAATGAAACTACGATAATCGGATAATCCAAGGCACTTTGTTTGCGCGACATATTGAACGCATTAAACCGACAGACTATAAAGTAAATTAATTCATTTCTGATGACAATGTTATTTTCCATTCATTTATTATGCCGACTGCAGGCCGATATTTTGTGTAAATATTAGTATTATTCCCGTGGCCAAATTAGAAAATAAAATAACGAGTCTCACACACCACACAAGCGCACAGCAAATAAGCATTGACTGGCTGACTTGGCTGTGAATTCATCTAAAATAACAAAAATCAACAAAGTTGTTTTCTGCTCTGAAATTAGAGACCACTGAAAATATTCTGCTGTATGATTATGCCAACGGCAAAATGTCTGCATTGGATATAGAAATTATGGCTTTGCTTTTCTCATCGTTAGATTGGCTTTAAAATGTATTTAGATAGAAATGCGGAATTTAAGGTTCAGCAGGAAATTCCCTAAGAAGTAAAGGTCTAATGGAGCTTAACTAGAATTAATAATATCAAATAATCAAGAAACTTAGGTAATTTGTTTTTCTAACTCGTAACTGAAATCATTTGAGTCTCGTCATTGATAAGTACTACAGTTCCCACTTAAATGTATTTTATTCTATTAGTTTTTGTACACAATATACGTTATATACGTTTGCTACGGCTCTAAAATAAACATTCAGTATTTGTAGACATTCAAATGCTTGCGTCTTAGGCTACATTTACATTACACACTACGAATATTGATTATATTCTGTGAATTGCTAAATATGAATTGTTCAGACTGTTCATTTCGCGTGTATAATCGATATTGGATCCAATGGCTATGGCCACTTGAAAAGCTCTCGTTTTGGAGCCTGCCATCACGTTACCACACTCACATGCGCGTATATCACCCAGTTACCTCACTATAAATATCACAAGGCTCCGCCGGAACGGAAGTGGATTCAAGAGGACTACAGGAAGGAGCAGCACAGAATCAGGACGAGCACCGTTATCGGAAATAGGGCATAGATCTCGCTGCGCGGATGGCAGGTTGAGATCAGATTGGTGATGTCGTCCTCCTCGTGCTCGATTCCATCGCGCGTCGGCACCTCCACCACCACGATCTCGTCCGAAAGGAAGCTGATGTTGAATGTGCAGTTCGTGGTGTTCAGGCAGCTCTGGGACTCGCTCAGGTTGGAGTACTGGTACGTCGGCTTGTATATGTCAAAAATGGCGTGGATCTCGTTCCGGACGTGATCGTTGTCGCTGTAGAAGATGTAGTAGTAGTACGCATCGTCGGTCACATTGTGCACGGCCACGGAGCTGCGGTTGCCGAAGGTGTCCATGACGTGAGGATTGGAGCACTCGTTGCTCGGCCTGAAGAACTCCTTCAGCAGGATCATCCCGCTGAAGCAGTCCATTAGTCCGGTCTCAAAGCTGGACACCGAGTTGGACTCGTCCGTTTCCGTAAAGTTAATGGCATTGCCGCCATGGACGTACTTCCGGTCGTAGACATTCTCCCGCTTGGATCTCTTATAGAGCTTCTCGTAGAGTTCCTGCCTCTTCTGATGAGCTTGGGTTCCTGCCATGTGTCTCCTCAGACGATCTCGATGGGGTCCATCGTGTGGCTGACTGGAGTGCTCGTCGAGAGTTCCAGGATCTGATGAGTGGTGATGATGGCTTGCACCTGAGCTGTGATTGTGATTATGATGCATATGCTCGACGTTGTGGGTTCCGGAATTCTCAGTTCCCATATGTACATCGTAATCATTGTGGTGAATTGTGCCCTTTTTGAGCTTTTTCCTTATCAGTTTGGGCGTTGTTCCCGTACCGGGTGGCTTGAGCGTTATATTCACCGTGGGATGCGTGGGATCCTCGCTCAAGTCCTCGCCACCATGGTTCTCGTGCTCCATTAAAACGTCCTGGTTGCTCTTCTCCTCGGTGATCTCCACGTTATCCTCGAAGAACACCTTGACCTCCTCATGGCCGTTGGCATAATTGGCGCCCATCTTGTTCTTATTGTGATCGGTGAGGCCGCAGAGGTTCAGCTGTCGCTGACCCTTGACGATCAGGATGCGGGAGCCATCGAAGCGGGAGCAGAACTTGACCCGCACATTGGCCCCTTTCAACAGAAAGAAGCCCCAGTACTCCAGGGTGTCGTCGGGCAGGGTCATCGACTTCTTCAGCCGGATGTGCTTGCGGTTCGTGGATATCTCCGGCTTGTTGCGCAGCTGAAAGGCATTGAAGTTGGAGTTCATACGGAGGGTGTGCTTCGAGCAGAAGATCGACGAAATTCCGGCGCGGATCTCAATGATGTCCGACTCCGCCATGGGATAGATAACGTCCGCGAAGACTGTCTTCCGCAGATGCAGCGGCATGATGATCAGAATGGCCGGCAGTATCACAATCATCAGGCAGAAGATCAGCACCCGCTTCACCCCGTGCATCTTGCGGGTTTCTGGGAAGAGAACGAAAAGAATAAACAAACATTACTATCTGGTTCTGATAAGTTAAGGGCCCCTGATATATGTATATCTAATTTATTTTTAGCCTCTACGGGCTGGCACCTTCAAAGTGATACTCCGTCAGGGGCTGCATCTTGGCGGGGCAGGATTTTCCTTCGGCCTCTGAAAATTGTTCGCGAAAACAGTACGTCTGATTGCCAGGCAGGTAAGTTGCTCACTGTCTTGATTGTGCGATTATCAAATTAGTCTGGCCGGTCGGTCTCGGTTTGATTTCACGCCTACCGCCCATCGCCTCCCGACGCCCCCACCACTGCTTTTATCTGGCTGGCTGAGTATTTGTGAGAGGCGCGATTGTATCAACAGTCTCCGCCACGAATGTTGATATTGTTCGAGTGTATAACTAAGCTATTCACAAGATTCAATTGGCAGGCTCAGATCGATCGATGGCCGGGCAAGTGGGCAGGTGACAGTCACTGTTTGATCGATGTTTAGCGACCCACGACTCCGGATCATCCTCTCTCTCTTCACCAACTTGGTTTTGCGGAAAAGATTTGCTTATCGTTGTTAACTAAGCTAGATTCGGAACAGGAGCGGACTTTGACTGGCATAGGTTCTAATTAAGTACAGTAGAGCAAATAAATAGTACACTATTTTAAACTGAAGATTGGTAATAATACCAGTTTGAAAAGAGACCGACTCTATGGTTATTCGGTATAAAAATAGTCATTTTTCCATTCATTGTTTATGTTTTTAGCGACCTATTTTCTTCTTATGAACTCGAGGTCTTATTCGATTCAAATTCATAAATTCCTTGCTATATAATGATCTGTGTGTTATCTTGGCAAATAGTCGAGTCTCGAATAATGTATATGAATTTGAGCCGAATTAGACCTCGAGTTTACCCTTCACATTTTTCCAGTGTTTTTTTAGGATCCTCACTCTTTGCAAATGGATGAGAATGTGCAGTAATTATTTTGCTTGAATTACGAGTCTAGTAATCTCTCTTGGTTACGCATAACGAGTATTCACAAACGTTATCGGGGGCCTCTGCTAATTAGCGACTGCCTATTGATGCCAACTCTGATAAGCCATGTTTTCCTCCATGAAAATGCTGTTAATATTAGTCAGGTCTTATCGACGTCAACGAGTGAGTTGTGCTCATGAACAGCTATATATAATTGTGTATATTCCATAGCATATTTATGGCACACACGAGTTATTTTTTATTTGTCACGTTTTTGTCGAGTGCTTTTTCGGACCCGACAGAAATGTGCTTCGAGCTATAAACAATATCTCTCCGCTCTCCCAGCTTATCAACTAAACATGCATGGTGTGCTCTGGCAATAAAAGAATGCCAGGGAAATCTTAATCGAAAGTGAAAGTATAGCAAGCTGAATTTTCTTTAAATAAATAAAATGTAGATTAGGTGCGAATTAATGTAAATTGAATGGCAACTAAATGTGCATAACAGAAAAATAAGATATTCAAGACTTATTTGTTTCCTAATGAGAAAAACGGGTTTTAACTTTACAATAGTCTCGATTGCGATTTGCTTGAATTAATAACTACTGTTTTTTCTTAACTTTAAACAGATGGTAAAATAATCTCTTTAAAATTTGTTGTCAGTGATAGGACCTTGATAAGTGAATTTAAAAGAGTGCTTGAGCTTTGATTTGATAGAAGTAACTTTTTTCCAAAGCGACTAGAATCTACTTTAAATGGTTTAAATTTTACTCGCATTAACCTGGCATAGTTTTTATTAACGTTCATTATCAATATCACTATCTTGAGTGCTCGATAGCATTGCCCCTTATAATTCTTATTCCAAAAAGAGAGAAATATAAATATACAAATTTTACTCATTTTCTTTGTCGACATTTTCCGGATTTTTTTCTTTGTCAGGGTTTTCCCATGTCTTCCCCATGACAAAGACCCACATCTGTGGACGCAAATAATGCCATAGGTCGGGCATTATTCTGGTTTTCGCTTTTGTTGACATTTTTCGCAAGTTTACCAATGTCTGTTGTGTTTTCTTTGTAAAGGTACAAAAAAAAAACCTGTTGTGACACCACTGAAAACAATTTAATGCACCTTTGCATAATATATGCAGTACAATTATCATATAGATGCCGCAGTAATCGGTATTGATTTTAAATCCATTAATAATGGGCTCAAAAGTAGGCAATAAAATATTTTAGGCAAAGAATTACTTGTACATTTGTTGGATCTTACAATGTATTATTTTGTAGCATTGTTTTGCGCACAATTTAAATGTGGCAACCCGCGTTACATGTAATAATAAATAATAATAAATAATAAAATAATAATGCTCCAAAAATCACTAGAGGTTTGGAATTACTTCAAAAAGTGTCTAATAGTATGCAATTGAATGTTTTCTAAGAATAAGCCCTGCTTTAAGATTGCATAAAACACGAAATAAAGATTGGGGATATTTTTTGTCAGTGGTTTATTTCTTGTTTTGCTTCGAGTGTGGAAACCTTGGCATTTTCACAGCCGGTTTTTTCGGGTTCCGAAAAAACAAAACACTTTTGTTGGCTAGTCTCGGAAAATGCATTTGAGACGCTAGACCTAGACCCGACCCGCTGCAAGCACCTGTGGAGGTGCTGTTCCCGTTCGTCTTTGCGTTCGATTTCGGGGGCGTGGGAACCGAGTCAAATTTACACACTTGGTTTTGATAGTTGTTGTTGTTCTTTCCACTTACATTCTTCGCGTTGCCCTGTCGTTCCGATAGCCGCACTATATGTCTGGGATTAGCGCGCCAGCTGACGTCAAGAGGTGGTGACAGGGCGAGTTTTTTGTGAATTTCACAGGCAGTTGTCTATTTCGCGCGTGTCTCTTGTGAGGGCTTCTGTTTGCTGTCGCTTGTCTATCAACTAAGTAGCTTCGGTGAGCAGATAGCCAAAATTAGACCAATGCATTGGAGAGCGGGGGCGCACGTGCATCTTCCCATGATTTATTATCAATAACAACTGTTTTTTCCATCGCCTTGCCGTTGTGTTTTGACACACATTCTAATCAACAACTGTTGTTGGCGCTCGCGACCGCTGGCTCTGGCTCTCTCACGCTCTGGCTGCTTATCGCGACACTCTCTCCCACGCTCTCCCCAGCTCTCTCTCTTTTGCGATGTCTCGTCTAGTTAACACTTTGTTTTTAGCTCTGCTTCCGCATATCTTTGTTTGTTTTCAGATTATATGTATTAATGAAGAGGGCATTTTTATTGATGCTTATTTAACGAACATTTCGCTATTGAACATTTCTCCAATTGATTCAATATTTATTTGTCATTATTATTACGAAATTTTCCTCGCGACAGCGGCAGTGGAAAACAAAGCAATGCAGTCTTTGAGACAGAAAAAACTGAACTGCTGCAACGGAAATTTTAACCCCAAACAATAAAGACGTTGCGATAGCGCAACACGCTCTCTGCGCTCTCGGTTTGCGAGTGTGTTGGTGCGACCGAAGCGAATAACTCTCTCGGAAAACTCTCAGTACGGGGGAACATTAAGAGAGTCCCATTATGTTTTGAAGTGAAGTTGGCTGCGATGACGGGCAGTTGGTTGAAAACTTGGCTATCAGTGTCTTTGCTAAAAACTAATTAACAACTGAGAAAGCTAGTGTGACCGACTGTGAGATACCCGGTACCAAAAGTATTGTGCCTAAAATTAAATAGCACACGGACATGGACATAAACAAAAGGTTGACAAATGAAGACAAATGTTGCTAAAAACATGTTGAGCAACATTCAAAAAAGTCAAATGATGCTAGGAACATGTTGAGCAACGTTAAAAAAAGACAAATTCTGCAGCTGTACGCAGCTGCATTTCGAATTAATACTGCGCCTGAAAGCACGCACCACTTTTTTCGCTACAGCCTTTGTGGCCGCTCAGAAGAAGAAGAAGAAGCATACACAGAAACTTTATTGTTTAATATCTTCCATGTTTATCATCCTATTTTAATCAAATTTTCAGAAAACGTCCGCAAATGCCTACTTATTTATTTTATCTATTTACTGTAAGCCAACATTTTTAACTATAGTTTATATAAAGTTTTTTAAGATTTTCGGGGGCGGAAGTGGCCAAATTGTAAATCAAACTTTATCTGCGTGCAACAGATTCCAAAGTTGTCATCAAATTTGGTAACTCTAGCTCTTATAGTCTCTGAGATCTGTTGCTTCACACGGACGGACAGACGGACATGGCTAAATCGACTCTGCTGGTGACGCTGACATATATATACTTTATAGGGTCGGAGATGCCTCCTTCTGCCTGATACATACATTCTCGATTGGCACTAACTTATAATATCCTATGGGTACCGGGTATAAAAAGTTCCTATATAGTATAACAAGATTCACGAACTCATTGCTTAGAATTCATACATCTTAAAATTTAATTAATTACTTAAAATTAAATGCAAAATTAAGTTAATAAACTTTCTTAATATTTTTCCCATGTTTACTCCTATTTGAAAACAAAAACTTTTCTAGCAATGCATAATTAATTATTATATATAGAAAAAAATAAACTTGAAATTTCCCATATGCATAAGCGAAAGAAACCACATTGCGTATGCGTGATAAGCTTTTACACAATTACACATACTTATCTTAATGTGACCTCTCTTAAATTTTTACTTCTTATATGCAGAAAAAGGCAACATGTAACACACACTCTATTTTATTATATTTGTTTCCTAGTATATTGTTAAGCCCTTGCAGGGTATTATAAATTTGACGAGAAGTTTGCAATGCAGTGAAGGAAGCATGAACCCACCCCATAAAGTATATGTATTCCTGATCAGTATCACCAGTCGATGTGTGATAAGCTATCAAAACATTTCACAAACCTTTATGATTAATACATACTAATTTTTAGGTGTTTTATGCATTAAAGTCATCATGACAGACTAAAATATATTAGAATGGTTTTGTTTTAAATTGTTTTAAAAGAGATTTGCACACTTCCTGCTTCAGATTTGTGGTACTTTATTTAGCAGAGAAAAATAACAGCATTTATGAGGTTTATAATAACCCCCACAAAGAATTTTTAATCTACTGAATGTACCAAAAGTGAGAAGACATATTCTAATCGGCAAAGTAAGTAGATAACTTGATACAAAAGACGAAATCCTAACGAAAATATTGCACCGGAAAAACTCTTATAACACTGAATGCATAGTTAATTTAAATGAGATCTCTTCGATAATCGAATCGAAGCAACTTACTATGCAAGTCCGGCATGGAGTAGTAGAAATCCGTGTGATAATAATGCAATTGTCCGGGACTAATTGAGGTTGTCCTCTTGAACATCTTTTTGCTGGCCATTCTGAACGCCGAATGTGAATCCTTCCGAAGGACTTGGGTGCAGTCGAAGTAGAACCGAAGCGAGCGAATTACCGCGGCAAACTAACCGCAGAAATATAATCCCAAAGGGGCGACGCCATCTACGGCCAGTGGCTGGGATAACGATGACGCCTAATCCAAACAGACGTCGGCCTGTCTGTCCGCCTCATCCGAACAGAGACTGATACTGAAACTGGCACTGATACTGATAGGCCCCCGGCCTATTATCATAATGAATTAGTAAACAATGCTATAAACTCTACTGAACATGCAGCCTACCCAGCCATTCAATTGATAAGCGGTTAATTATGATTGTCTGGCAGTGACTCTGTCTCTGGACTTATGCACACGCCTATATCTATTTATCTGCGGATGTGTTGCCTACCTGGCAACAGTCGGGTCTTTGGCACCTTGATTGGAAATTAATATCAAGCGCGTTTATCATTTTGTGGAGCAGTCTCGTGTTTCCCGAGTTCCGGTTCGGAAAGTTGCACAGGAAATTATATTTTTCAGAGTGTACGATATATTTGAACGATTTTTTAATGTTTCCGGGTTAATTTACAAAGGTATTACTAGAGCAAGCAGCCCTTTTCCCTGTGGTGAGAATATCTGTGAGTGGCTCACTATCAACTGAGTTCATCAGTTACTTCTGGCTATCTATCAGGTAAACAAACAGTTAGGTGACACCTGTCAGCGTCATCTGCACACAGAGATAAAATTGCTAATTGCCGCATCTCCAGATCCCCGCCTCATGAGTTTGAGACGTCAAATAAATAAAGGATTTATGCTCCCAGTGTATCTTATCTAGTGTCATTTTCTTTATTAGCTGGGTGGAAAGTTTTACATCAAAAAGTGCAGTCTAAAGGTAATGTTAGGCTGGGCCTCATTGCTATTAGGTGGCTTTAATAGTGACATGAGTGGAAATGGTGGCGAGCAGGGCAGGAAGGGCCTGTAACCTGATTAGTTGTTATTTCAAGGGGTCATTCACGGATTGATAAATGTACACATGTGAAATTTATTAGAAATATAGTTTGCGGGGTGTATCCCCTTATTTTATTCGGCTCCTGTAAATGCAGCCAACGTATGCAGGCAGTCTGAATCCATCCGGTAAATGTAATCAAATAACGTGAAAAGGGGCCAAATCGAGACAATGATATTAGTTTGTAATTAAAAAGGGCATTTATAAGTGCAAGTAGGAGTATTTATTTTTTCTCAGCAGTTCTCAGATCTTTAGTCATACTCCATATTTAGATCATTTTAATTGCACTCGATTAAATTTGTTACACACCAAAATTTTGTCGAGCAATTTGGCACTAATTTGTTTATCCTTATTTCTTCAGGCCAAGGGGCACCCTCTTTGCATTGTTGCTAGATTAGCAAAAAAAAAAAACCCAAGAATCCTTTTAAAAAACTTAAAAAAACTTAGATTTTCTTTAAGACATTTTATTCAAAGTTTTTAAAAATTTCGTCAGTATTGACAGCCTATACGTCAGATAATTTTGTCCAGAAGTTTGCAGCGCAGTGAAGGAAGACTCTCCGACCCTATAAAGTATACATATTCTTGATCAGCATCACCAGCCTAGTCGAATGGTTTTTTAAAGACATGGTTTTCGAGGGCGGAAGTGGGCGTGGCCGAATTTTTAAAAAACTTGATCTGCGTGCATCAGATAGAAATGTAGTCACTTTCAAGCACATATGAAGTGTGATTTATGGTATTTAAGGTAATAAAATTAATATGTTACACTATATTTAATTTTTTTAAAATTAAGATTTGAACAATTTAGTCTATTTTAATTTACCAAGACTAATCATCGATAGTATCAACGTTTTATTACTAAAAACATCGATTCTTCTCCAGCTCTAGAGGTAAAACTTTGCTTCGAAATTTTTTGGAGCTTCCAAAGCTGAATCCAAGTGAGCCGAGAAACAAAGATGTCAATTTTTATTCCATGTGTGATTCAAACTGGACATTCAGTTTCTGTGCTCGTGTCGGAGAGTGTTCGTGTGTCGAAAAGTGTTAAAAATAAGTAAATCCATTTAGGAATAAGATGTCTTCAAACATGTCTTCAAACAAGATGTCTTCGTCCACCACCTGCCAGAGGGAGGATTGGTGTGACTCGCGGGGACGCATCTTAATGCACATCTCGCCATCCAGGTGGTCATTCGTAGTGCGTCCCATCGACTGCTTTGGGTACGAGATATGGCTTAGGTTTCCGCTTGAGAGGAACTTGTGTAATATGGCCTGAATTCGTCCTTCCAGGGGGATCAGATATATCTGGTGGTTCCATCTGCGCTTTTCTGCAGCGACCTGATGTTGAAGATACCTGATCTCGGTGTCCAGAGGTTTCATCCTCAGATCGCATACAATGTTGTTAGCGTGCGGCTGAAGGTGGATCTTCTTGGTCACCGTGGCGAGGTTCAGCGTGGACTGAGACTCCTCCAGGACCCAGGGCTTAATGGTGCAGATGATGCAGGTGAAGCCATTTCCGCTCAGAGTCGGCTGCAGGATGCGCGTAAGCTTAGAGCCGCGGAAGTTGATGAACCTATCGTCCATATCCCCCAGATCACGAGAACTTTACATTTTTTTAAAAGATTTTGTAAAGTTTTACACAAAAAAAAATCTGTTCATTTACCGTTTACCATTTTATACCTCGAGTTGTAGCCAACCAATTTACCTGTCGAATGTTTTATTTTACAGGTTATGAACTAACCTTTCGATTTTAAAGCACTTTATGTATATTGGAGAAGTACTTTGTGTGCTATAGCTCGATAAACTTGAAAAAAGTGGAAACTTCAATACGTTAACTCAAATGTTAACATAAGGCTAGCATCCTTATAATCAGGGACCGTAAATAAGAGTTATGATTTTTTCTACACGGAATTTAAAATTAGAATAAACTTTTTTCCCAATTTTTTAAATAAATGTCAATTTTAACTCTTAAAAGTGATTTAAAAAATAAAAATCAAATAAAATAATTATATTTTAATTTTTATTTAAAAATGAAATAAAAGTTATTTTTGATTTTTATTATAAAAGACAAACAAATTTAAAAAAACAAACAAAAAAATCAAATTGGAATATCTAGTTAACGGAATAAAAGTTAATTTTTAATTTTTATAATAAATCGTATAATAATTACGGACCCTGCTAAAAACTCGAAAAAATCGGAAAATTAAAACGTTTTTTTATATAAAGTTGCCCAAAGTATCAAACAGGCCTACCAACTCCAGAAATCCGTTCAAAAATAGATTTATCGTGGACTTTCAAACTTAAGTAAAATGAGATTTTTTTTTAAATTTTTGCCGGATGTCTACTAGATTAAAGGTGCAGTGTTGAACAACCCCTTTAGATGGTCTGTTAACTTTGCTAGATATGATGAACAGTCGGATTTATTTATGAAAAAAAGCTACATTTTATTAAATAAACAAAAATTTACAAAATTAAGTTGAAGTAAGTTACAAATTAAGGAACCGTCTTTATATACATACATAGACAATGTATTAATTTGATTTGGGCCATTAGTACCATTATGCGGGATTATGCGGCCTCGCGGCCATAAAACGTGGTATAAAATCAAACCTTTTTTTTCTGTGGAAAAAATATAGCTGGAGTATTCTGTACAGGAGCGCCCCCTTCAAATCGATATTACTCCTGAATTTTAGTTAAGATGTGGTCAAGGGGTAACAATCAGATATATCTGATCCGCCTGGAAGAACGAATCCAGGCAACATTGCACAAGTTCGTCTCAAGCGGAAACCTAAGTGAACCGAGTAAACAGAAGCGGAGCCGTATCTCGTGTCCATCCGCGTCCCCAAAGCAGTCGATGGGACGCCTAAAAATTGAATAACAAAAAATCAAAATAATTAAATTGAAATTTAAATAAAGTTTAAGCCACAAAGCAAACTGCTCGTAATTAGGCCCATCCAAAGCTCAAGTAGAAAAGAAGACCCTAGGAGGCAGTAACAGTAAAAAGTAAAAAGTGTAAGCAAAAATTAAAAAAAAATATCACAAGCGAAAGTTTAAAATAAATTCTAATTAATATTTAAGCCTCCAAGCTGGCCCAAGCTACTAAGAGAAGCTAGCTGAGGTCGAAGCCAAACAGGCTTATATTGACGCACTGGCTGAGCAGGAATGGGCTCTGGATAGTATAAAGACGGAGAATCAAGAACTGCTGGAGCAGATGCAAGTGCTGCTTGCCTCCTCCAACGATGAGGTTCAAGATCTCCAAGCAAAGTGTGATCAACAAGCTGTGGACTTATATAACTTAAGGCCAAGCGCACACTAGGGCCAAGCGCACACTAGCAGCTGAAAGCGGAACTTATTGCTGAGCTTATTCAGCTCGAAAAACAAACACTCTGTTTGCTTGAAAGTGCGCACACTGAAAGCTTAGCTGAGCTGATCAGCTTTCTGTTAAGTTCAGCTCTGCTTAATCAACCAAACCAGTTTGATTTATCAGCAAGCTGACGAGCTGATTTTATTGTGTTGCGAAGTGGGAGGCAAAACGTTAAACGGTGAAGTCTCTCAGTAATAGAGCTATCTGAATGAAACTTGGCAGATAGACTTATTTCTGTTGCATAAAGTATATAAGTCGGAACGGGCCAGATCTTTCCACTATATCATATAGCTGCCATATGAACTATCGGGCCAAATGGGACGATTTTGGTTGTTTTTTAAGATATCGGTACTCTTAGTAAATGGTCTTTTATTTGAAATATAGCAGGGATGGCAAATAACAGTTATGAGATAAATTAAAAATGGACCAAAAAAAATTACTGGGACGATAGGAAAAGTTTGAGTACCATATTTTGGAAAGACTTTGATAAATTTTTATATGCAATTATTATTTTATTAATCTTTTTTATCTGTTATTTTCGATTTTTATTAAAAAAGATCAAAATAATTATTATTTTTTTAATTTTTTATATAAAAGTTGAAATAATAACTGTTATTTGTAATATTTATGTTGAAAAATCGAAAATAACTGATATTTTTTAATTTTTATTTTAAAATTTTTATGTATTTATCAATTTTTATTTTAAATTTTTAATTGCTATAATTTATATTTGAAAGATCGAAGGCTATCTTCAATCTACTTCAGAATATTTTTTTTTTATGTATGTATGCTATACACATGCATACATGTACCATATGACATATAAATAAATATGTACATAAATGCATATCACATACAAAGATACATTAAACGATAGGTATTGAGACGTAGATTGAAGATATCTT